>OX463863.1:3774090-3805460 GCA_949825065.1 Odontocerum albicorne | reverse complement strand
CACTGTCTTAAAACACAAAAAGTCACTTGCATAAAAAGATTGGTAAATGAAAATGTAATTTATATGATAATGATTTGAATTTTAAATATATGTAAAAGAGGCATTCTACTCTAGAGGCGTGAATTTCAGACTTTATTGATGATTTGAAAATGTTTGATTATTAGAAAAAAAAATAATTAAAATTCAAGATGCTATCAGCTGTTATATCTTGTAAAAAAAAAAAGAGGGTGAGCTGGTCGACATGATTGGAACCCTTTTGTAAATCTGAAACAAAAATTATACACAGTTTTGTTTATAGTTAAGGCATTAACGTTGTGGAGGTTTAAAGGCATTGTAATTTATTTTTAACAAACACTGTTTATTCCACTTTTTTATGACGGTATAACCCTACCGGTTTCAAGGCTTTCACCTCATCTTCAGGGGAGCGCAAACAAGTGGAGTCTTGTTTGCGCTCCCCTGAAGATGAGGTGAAAGCCTTGAAACCGGTAGGGTTATACCGTCATAAAAAAGTGGAATAAACAGTGTTTGTTAAAAATAAATTACTATACACAGTTTCTTGATAAGAAATAATGTCGTTATAGTTGGTACCTAAGAGAAAAAAAATCGTAAAATGGCAGCTGTCTGAAAAAATGTTTTACCCTTTTTTCCAGGTTTTTTAATTTTTTTAAAATAGTAAAAAAAATGGTTTTGGATTTTCCAAGGTAGGAACGATAGAAAAATCGTCTTATCAAAGTTTTATACCAAATTTGAAGGCAATCGGTCGGATAGAACTTGAGATTTCATGTCGACCAGTTCGAAAAAAGTAGTTTGGAGAAAAACGCGTTTAAAGTTTTGAGATTATTGTCTGAGTCATTCCGGTGCGGCGTAATTGCTGCCTCATTTATAGCTATAACTTCGTTAATATTGAGAATTTTAAAATTTCCTTTTGAGAACATATTTTTAAAGGTCTAAACTTTAAGAATATGCAAAAAAAAAACGATTTTTTTTTCTAATTTGTAGAGTAGAATATGCCCTTAATAAACCAGAACCGATTTATTTACCTATAAATTTGTTACTATATATAATTACACATAATTGTAATATTAAGAAAAATATAACTATAATAATGTATATTTATTTACTATCAGTTTATATACCAATTAGAGGTACATGAATGCACGGTAACATTAGCACTGGTCTTCCGTACGAAACGTTACAGATTCAAACCCTTTACAGTGCCGTTAGCTTTACAGTGCCATGAAGGCGAGCTCCATGATGATGACGCTGGCATTCCAGCATACAATGAAACACTTCCAAAAGTCCCTCAATAGGATGACTCCATTGTATCTTTTGAATCTAAGCCTGAGAGATGGTTCATTGGACGAATATAACTTTGAGGTCGATTTTATCTTGATCGATACATTTATTTTATATATTCATGCTATTTCCCTGTTGGGGTAGGCAGAGAGGATAGAGCACTAGACTTACCTATCATAACACACATTCTTAGCCTCCTTCACATACAACTTCTACGATTTCTCCGACTTTCTAAATTTCCTTCTTTCAAACTATCATTCACTCGATCCAAGTATAATTAATTTCCTTTCACATTAATTTTACAAGATTTTCAATCTATTAGTAGTAGTGGGTTCAAATTCCTAGTTGAAGCGGCATTGAGTATAGCCTGTTCTCTTAACGGCACTATCCTGAGGACCTTCAATCAAAAGATGATTTATGGGACACAGAACGTCTGCTTTTGCAAAAGTCTAACTCACAAGATGTTTACACACGAGAAGTGCAGATCAAAAGAATGTTTGCATATGACAAGAGACGTTTCTCTGGTGAAATCTAGATTGTAAAAGTGAGAGGTTCTCTATGTATCAATTACTGTCCTTCCCCCCTTGCCTGTGGCTGAGGAACAAAGTAAAGTCACTTCTACATGGTTTCAACAGTTATGCTTCATCTTTATTCATCTCTCAAACCAGTAACATACACGTGAAACCGACACTTTTTTAATCACGTAAATAATTATCCCTAATAGTAATCAAGTTATAGTAATGCTTTCACCCCTTTATAATAATGGCTCTCATCCAGGGGTGCAAGCACCCTTGGGGATACAAGAAGATCTTCCTGGGGATGTGATCTTTAAAGATTGGATTTTCTTCCCTTGTCAATATAAAAACAATGGCCAGAAATAGTTTAGATGCGAGCAATGATATGTGCGTGGCTATTTCAAACAAATAGCTCAGTTTCAATACTATAATTGTTTATAAGTGACAGTAAAAAAGCTATTTGTACAGCACCGGTACAAAGAACTGTAAATAGGTGCGATGGTTGCTGCGCAATGCTCGGAGAATTACGGTTAATTCCTAAAGGCGTAGATCGATGAGAAGGTAGAAACGGTAAAGAGATTCCTCTTATGGCAGGTTGTAGCAGGTGTCAAAGTAAAACACAGTATATTGAGAATCGGTAAGTAGTAGTAGTATATTTAAAAATTGAAAGGGACCCCTTTTATGAACGGTCATCGCAAGCGCTCACACCTCGCGAAATGCAACAATTTCCGGGAGTTTTGCGCAATGCATAAACTGACTGGTCAGCGATCTAGTCTCGACGCCCGTCCATAAGTCTACATTCCCGCCGCGCGGACCCAAACAAACATAAATATTTCATACAAAAGTCAAAATATACCAAATTTACAATTCAAAAAAATATCAAATATAACTAAGAATTTACATATAAAATACACATACAAGAATCTATACATATATAAGGGGTGATGCATACATCCGATATACTATTTTTTATACTTTAATTGTACCGCATCGGTACAAAGACCGTAAAATAAGTGAATGACTACCGCTGATCCTCGGAGATTCCGGTTTGTTTCTTGCATTTTTGGTGAAGAGCAGGGTAAAGAGATTCATCTTTGGCAAGTAGAAGTTCGTCGAAATAAAAACACAGTAGATGTTCCAGAATATGTTCAGCCCATCGCTTATCGTAAGTCCCTTGATTCGACCGTGTATGCCGTCACGACTTGCAAGCGCCACGCGTAAGGGGGTCCGATCATCTATAGCAGGGGTCTCCAAACTACGGCCCGCGAACACCACCAATCCGGCCTGCTACCGCGGGCCGGATATGCCCGGTATCCGGCCGGTCATAGTTTATTTTGATTACATAGTAAAATTTACAATGTAAGTAAATATTACAACATAATAATCAGATGTTTTTATTTAACGACCAATTAAGAAACACAATAACTGACATACATAATGAAATTGATCATTTTAACTGTAATCAATGATATGAGATTTATCCTAAAAACTTACAATAAGTGACATACATAGGTAATGCACATAATGAAATTAAACATTATAATTATGATTAATAAGATTTATGTAACTGTAACTTTCCACTGACAATTGTTTGCAGTTGTGAATCAAGTTTACTAGTGGAAATTATTAGCAGCGACTTCAAATGCTCATCAGTTAACTTGGATCTGTAAATATTTTTTGTATATTTAATGTTTTTTCACACATATAAGTAGTGCCGAAAGCGGAAAAAAGCCACAATCAAATTTATGCAACTGATCAAACTATGCGAGTGGAAGATTCTTATAAAATTCCAGCAATGATGACTTTAAATATTTTTCTTTAAAAATATCGCAACACTGCAAATCAATCATTTCCATTTGAAGTTCTGGGGCGAGGGTTTCTATATCGGTGTTAAAAAGTATTTTGAAAAATCTCGATATCGTTTGCGATTGCGTCAAAATCTAAAAAACGAGACTCAAAATTTATTTTTAAAGCACCCAAAGCTTCAAAAGCGAAATCTCCCGGAAATTGAGTATCAGTTTGCTGACAGAATGTTTGCCATGTACGAGTTTTAAAATGCGTGAAACATTGTTTTGTTCAATTGAGATTGAAACAGAACAATTTTTTGTCGAAAGGACTTAATATGAGTGTATAAATCAGGCAGAAGCTGATTTTCTCCTTCTCTCTCTCTCTTTGAATAATGGCCGTGAACTCCTATATATGAAGGAGTATACGCCAGTGTCAAATGATGCCTGGTTTTCGCTTTGTAATTTTAAAGTCATTCATATGTTTAGTTAAATCTGTATAAAATAGTAACTTCCATAGATACTCATTGGTTTGTAACTCAGCCAGAAGACGATTCCTTTCATGCAAGAAAATTAACAATTTTTATACCACAGTAGCATGCTCATTTATTTTGTAACAAGATATTTCCAGCTACAATATTACGAATCAAGTCTAACATGATGTCTATACATGCAGTAGCATGTTACATCCAATTCAATATTGTAAGTAATTAACAAATCAGAGACATTTGAGCGTTTCCATATGTTATAGGTTCGCCATCTTTGATCCATTTGTTTGTTTTGTGTTGATGGTCAGCACTTAAATTAGCCATATACCAGGGATTGACTTACATGAGGTCAACGATAGCCACGTTCTGGATTTTTAAATATATAAAGAGTCCCACTATAGTCACGTTCTCACGTAGTATTAAATACACTAATTCTAATTTATTATATATTCTACACAAACCTTAATTGCTATATAAAGTATAAAAAATACACATATAAGAAAATATAAAAATAGCGTAGAATACAGTTTGCGCATATAATGCGGCAGGAGATCCGCGCGTACCCTACACATTGAAATCATAGCACACACGTATACACCAATATTTGCGTCTTTGACAGTTGCATTCATACATGCGCATCTTGTAACTTACAACATTTAGAAAGGAAAATCGCGAAAATACAAGTATAATGGGGAAAAAAAGTATTCATATTTTTATAAGAGACATTGGAAGCCGCATTTGTCCACGTCTGCCATATACTATTACGCGTACAGTAAAAGTCCGTTTATTAAAACAACACATTCTTCATTCGTATATTTCGCAATTTTCTTTGTCCAGAAATCGATTGTTCCTGATAAATTCTATCAATTGGAAAAACCGTGTATTTCATAACATTTTTTAACAAAGGAGTTTTTATAAATACTAATCATTTGAAATTTTCCACGCCATAGAAGCTTGGAAAGAGGGTGACTTTTTCATTTTATATAATTTTCGATAGCTGGCAATTTCTTTGTTCAAATTTCGACACTTCTCTCTCTCTCTCTCTTTGAAAAATGGCCGTGAACTCCTATATATGAAGGAGTATACGCCCGCATTCCATATTCAAGAAGAAGCTCATTTCTATGATTCATCACTTGACGCAAATTTCTATGGATATAGTTCACGGCCATTATTTAGGAAGAAAAAGATAATTTCTATGGAACTTTACTGTCAAAACTTTCCTAACCAACAAATTGCGATCATTGATCGAATTCAAGTGAACTAATTTAAAATAAATTTTCTAATAACTCGTATCACCTCGGTATCAATCCTCACGTTAATACTAAATGTCAAGCATGATTAAAATCTGAATGTTGTAATTTTGATATGTGAATGTTTTCAGGTGACAGGGAGACAATGGCGTCTCAGGAACACAAGGGAACTGTAGAGGTGACGGTGAAAGAAGAAAATGCAGAAGGTGGGGATACTGCAGCAGTGTTCTCCGAGTATGATATCAGTATAGATGAGGCAGATATCAAACAGGAATGTGCACGACGTACTAGCGCAAATCCCAGACATGGTGGTAACACCACAGACCCAGGTAAGGTGATTTAACTAATATTGTGTATATACAACGTTGTGAATATGTGACCAACCTTCTAATGCTGTTTAATAAATGCGTCAAAATCACGCGAAGACAGTGAAATCATAGATATTTCTGCTAATGAAAACTGTTTCTTCAAAATTAAAAATATTCTCTGTAATAAAGATTTCAACCTTAAATTATTTATTTATTTATAAGTAAACAGTACAATGTACATTTTAACAAAACTAACAAAAAAAAATGAAAGGGCCAACAGTGAGTGCTCAATACATTGAGTTTGACAGAATATACAAAAAAAATTCTACCCAATTACAACAAAAATATTTAGAATGAAACAGGTATCAAATCTTAAAAATCACACGTTACCGTATGTCACAATACGGGGCCGTCTACAGGCGCACAGCCCGCACAGCGCAAAAAATACAAACAAGTAATTTGGGTTCCTCATGAATTATCATTAATTGCACTAGAACAGCGACACACTATCTGTGCATCTCTCTTATCCAGGCATTAATCTGATCCGTTTTTGCGGCGAATTGTTACCTATGACGAAAAATGGGTTCTATACAATAATTATACACGAAAAAGGCAATGGCTTTCACCGTGTCAGGTAGCTATTCCTACTCCAAAACTGTCTCTAATGGTAAAAAAGGTACTTCTTTGTGTGTGGTGGGATAGCGCGGGAGTTATTTAATTTGAAGTACTGAAACCAGGTGAAACAATTACTGCCGACATATACTGGCAACAATTAGAAAAAATGACAAGTGAACTAAAAAACAAGCGGTCATTTATAGTAAACAAAAATAAACAAGTAATTCAACAAAACAATGCGCGGCCTCATGCAGCAAGATCAACTAAAAAAAAATTATAAAGCTTGGCTTTAAACTTTTACCTCATCCACCATATTCTCCGGATATTGCCCCTTGGGATTATCACTTCGATAATTAAATACTCAATACGCGATAAAAAATTCATTAATGTGAGTGATATATAAAACCATTTAGAGACCTTTTTTTAATGAAAAATCTAAAGAATTCTACAAATCTGGTATTGAAAAATTATTCGGAAGGTGGAAAAAGGTTATAGAAAACGTTTGACATTATTTTGTACATTAGTTTTAAAGTATTTTTTTAAATAAACATATTTTTTGTAATTGAATGAATATTTTTGATTTCTTTTCGGTCCCACTAATATATTTACTATATGTATCAAGCCTGACGGGAGATCCCTTATTATTTTGTTACCTGAATCAGTGGGACCTCCGACAACGAGGGTTTACTCTGCTGAACATAAGGAAGAAACTAATTCCATTTCCAATCGCCCACTATTGTACCTGAAGAGAAGCTGAGACCATTAATGAGGGATACCATTACTATCAACTCATGTTGATGAGAAACTGTTTCGTGTCGTAGATTCCATTGAACATATAAGATGTCATTTTATTTTTTTTATTACTTGAATAGATATGATTTTTTGCAGGTATTGAGGCCCAGTCAGTTTATGAAACCACAATTACCACAGTCACCAGTTCACAGAAGCAACCCCACAATTTAAAATATAGGATCTTAAAAAATTTTTATATAAAAGGAGAGAATGTTGCAAAAGAGGATACTGCGCCAGTATTCTTAGATTTTCCTATCGGCATACAGGAAGCGAATATAAAAAAGGAATGTGCTGGAGTCGGTAACACGGATACTGTTGATGTTTGTGGCGTGAAAGCAAGTTCAAGTAAGTATGAATATGAAGTGTCTTTTATACATTTTGTTTTAAATTATGTTATCTTTCTGAATTCACTTTACGGACTTTACAGATCCAAAGCTGTTAGATAATTAGTTCTTATTAGATAATTATATAAGTTTGTCAGAATATCGGTACTGTTATTATCATTATAAAACCAAGTAATTTGTAAGCAAAATTTTAACAAAGTAAACAATTTAACATAAAGAACATTAATTGTGTGTTAATCAAATAAGCAAATTGATGAAACAAATTTTTACTAGCTTTATCACACCTTACTATTTTAAAATAATATTTTTTTTAATTTTCACATCTTTTAGGTTCAGATGATATGAACGACCAATTATATACAAAGGAATGCAATAGTAATAAAGTTCATAGCTGCGGTTATTGTGGGAAACAGTTTTCCAGTGGAAAAAACTCTTCAAGCTGTGGAAATTGCGGGAAGACATTCTCTTATCAATGTAACTTAAAATCTCATGAGAAGATTCATACTAGAGTGAAGCCTGACAGCTATGAAAAATGTGATGAAACATTTTCACATGGAGTCATTTTAAACTCTCATGAAATGATTCATAGTGGAGAGAAACCATATGGCTGCGAAAATTGTTCAAAGAAATTTTCAAATAAAAGTAATTTAATACGCCATTCAAGGGTTCATAGTGGTGAAAAGCCCTACAGTTGCGGACAATGCGATAAAACATTCTCACAGAAAAGTCACTTAATAACTCATGAAAGGATTCATAGTGGAGAAAAGCCCCATAGTTGTGGAAGTTGCTCGAAGACATTCTTAAGAAAAAGTTGTTTAAGAAGTCATGAAAGGGTTCATAGTGGTGAGAAACCATACAGTTGTGGACAATGTGATAAAACATTCTCACACAAAAGTTACGTAATAGCTCATGAAAGGATTCATAGGGGAGAAAAGCCCTATAGTTGTGGAAGTTGCGAGAAGACATTCTTAAGAAAAAGTTGTTTAAGGAGTCATGAAAGGGTTCATAGTAGTGAGAAGCCCTACAGTTGCGGACAATGTGATAAAACATTCTCACTCAAAAGTCACGTGATAACTCATGAAAGGATTCATAGTGGAGAAAAGCTCCATAGTTGTGGGAGTTGCGCGAAGACATTCTTAAGAAAAAGTTGTTTAAGAAGTCATGAAAGGGTTCATAGTGGTGAGAAGCCCTACAGTTGCGGACAATGTGATAAAACATTCTCACACAAAAGTTCCATAATGATTCATGAAAGGATTCATAGTGGAGAAAAGCCCTACTGGTGTGAATATTGTGGGAAGACATTTTCGCAAAAAAATCATTTAATAATACATGGAATGATTCATAGTGGAGATAAGCCTTATAGCTGTGGTTATTGTATGAAAAAATTCTCACAAATGGTCAATTTAAAATCTCACGAAAGGATTCATAGTGGAAAGAAGCCGTACAGCTGTGGACAATGTAATAAAACATTCTCACAGAAAAGTCAGATAAAATCTCATGAAAGAATTCATAGTGGTGACAAGCCCTAGAACTGTAGAAATTGGATAGGGGAGACATTGTCACATGGAGGCAATTTACAATGTCATGAAAAGATTCATAGTGGAAAGGATCCATTTATATAGCTGAGGCATTTATATAGTAGTGGTACCCTTGTGGTACACCATACTTTTCAATTTCCTTAGAAGATTTTTCTTTCTATTTGACTAAATTTCATTTGAACGGAGATCTTTCTGTTTGACAGACAAGATTCAATCCAGGCGAGGGCACTGTTTAAAAACACAAAAGTCACATAAAAAGATTGGTAAATGAAAATATAATTTACATGATAATTATTTGAATTTTAAATATGTATATGTTAATAACCCAGAAATAAATTTAAATACCTCGGAAGTATCCTAGTGGAAGACCTCGACCCAGAAACCTAAGTCAAGTGCAGAATTGAATCATCTCGTGCGAATTTTAATAAAATGAGAAGCGTATTCTGCGATGATAGTCTAAACTTGAAACTTCGACAACAGTTTATCAAATGCTACGTTTGGTCAGTGTTATTGCATGCAGTGGAATCATGGACCCTCAAAGTTGGTAGTATGAACCGACTGGAAGCATTCGAAATGTGGATGCACCGGAGAATGCTACGGATACCCTGGACGGATATGGTCAGCAATACGAGGGTTCTTCAAAGAACCAAAGTTGATAGAGAGTTGCTAACTAATATTAAAATCCAAAAGGTGTCCTACTTGGGTCATGTACTTAGAAGAACAATGTACAAATTACTACACCTGATCATCAAAGGTAAAATAGAAGGCCGAAGAGGTGTTAGCAGAAGGCAAATCTCCTGGCTCCGCAATATACGTGATTGGACTGGTATAAGGGGCCTTGGGGATTTTTTTCGGGCTTTCGGGGACAAAGATATCTACTCTCAAGTGATATTCAACGTTGGGGGGACCTGACATGACACTGGGAAGAAGAAAAATAACCCAGTACAAATGTATTTACCTATAATTTTTTTACTATATATAATTACACATCATTGTTATAATAAGAAAAATATAACAGCATTATAATGTATATTTATTTACGATCAGTTTATATACCAATTAGAGGTACATAAATGCACGGTAACATTAGCACTGGTCTTCTGTACGAAACGTTACAGATTCAAACCCTGCACTATACTACTCCCCTCAAATAACACAGGTATTTTCTTTGCCAAGTATTCGGAGATATAATAATACCTATGATTTCGGTTATATTATTTTATTTTATTGAATTAACGACACAACAGTGTCTTTATATACAAATGAACATGTAACAGGTTATACAAGTACTTCAAATTATTGACAAAAATACAAAATTTTATCTTAAACCAACGTGAAGATACAAGAAGCAGTAGTAATAATAGATTACAGTTATTGTTTAACACGTTCACTGCGTCGAACACGGCTCCCGTGTCCATACAAAACAGCCTTGAATGTTGAGTGCACTTATAAACGTCTCCCGATAAGGATTCGTCGCCGGTTTCATGTGTTTTGAAGACACAAAGGAATACACTTGTATATGATGTTTCAATAGAAAGTAGAATTTGATTTTTGACAAAGTTATGGGTTTTCGAAAATTCGCGAATTTTCAGCATCTCTGTATGACATTTTATACGCAGTGAACGTGTTAATAATTATATGTTTATTTAAGTTCAATATATGTATGTTATGTATCAGGCCTGTAAATATGAAACGGGATTTTTTTTATAGAAAATACACATTTATTGTATGAAAATGGTAAAAAATATTTTATTCAAAGTATTGCCCATCGCTACACATTTTTCCCATCTCTCTGGCAATTTGTGGATGCCACGCCACAAAAACTGTTGCTCTTTTGAGGCAAACCAATCATCGAGCCATTTTCGTAAGAAGTGAAGCGCTGCTCAGCAAGTGTATGTCCCATCGATGCAAATAAGTAGTAATCGGATGGAGCCAAGTCTGGTGAGTAAGCCGCATGCGAAAGTATTTGCCAACTAAACGCCTCAATCGTTTCCTTGACCGGTTTTTCTGTGTGCGATGGTGCATTATCATGAAGCTAAATCACTTTGTGTTGCCTTTTTTGATATTTTGGTTGAATTTCACGCAATGCTTGGTTCAAATCCATCATTTGTTGTCGGTAGCGTTCAGTATTAATGGTTTCGCCAGGTTTTAGCAGCTCATAATAGATAACACCCTTATGATCTCACCAAACACAGAGCCTTCGGTTTTCCTGCTGTCTTTCATTCATTTTATGTGGAACCCATTTTCCTACCTTCTGGATCTTTCCCATGGCTTTCAAACGTATGGAGACGGCTTCTGGTGTCACATTTAATTAATCTGCGAGTTGTCGTTGCGTTTGAGTGTCATCCTCATCTAATAATACATAGAGAACCTCTCACTTTTACAATCTAGACTTCACCAGAGAAACGTCTCTTGTCATATGCAAACATTCTTTTGATCTGCACTTCTCGTGTGTAAACATCTTGTGAGTTAGACTTTTTCAAAAACAGACATTCTGTGTCCCATCAACCATCCTTGGATTGAGTCCTCAGGATGTGAGAGCTTTTAGAAATAAAAGAACAATTTATATAGTGCCGTTAAGAGAACAGGCTATACTCAATGATGCTCCAACTAGGAATTTGAACCCACTACTATTAATAGATTAAAAATATTGTAAAATTAATGTAAAAGGAAATCCAAGGAAATTTATTTTACTTGGATCGAGTGAAGTGTTTGAAAGAAGGAAATTTAGAAAGTCGGAGAAATTGTAAAAGTTGTATGTGGAGGAGGCTAAAAATGTGTGTCGTGATAGGTAAGTCTGGTACTCTGTCCTCTCTGCTTACCCCAACAGGGAAATAGCATGAATATATAAAATTAATGTATATAAGTTGAATATTACGGTAGAAATTTGATGGCTGCAGCCATTAAATTAGGTATTACCCACATCTGCATATGTTTAGAGAAACATATTTTGGTAAGAAAACCGCAGAAAACTTACCGCTGGAAGATGAACTGCAAAGGGACCTTTGTAAATCTTCCTATATATGATATTCACCCATTCGGCTTTAGGTGTAATGTAGGTATCATAAATTTTAATAAGACCTATCAAAAAGGTTTATCTTCAAGTGCTTTCGAATGCTGTAAATGGCACCAATATCTCTAATACTTAGATGCAGACCATTCCACCCCACAGGACCAACAACTGCAAAAGCCTTTTTATCATACCCTGCCTTATTGAATCTATTTGGAACAATCTATTTATTCGATAAATATAAAATCGACCTCAAAGTTATATTCGTCCAATGAACCATCTCTCAGGCTTAGATTCAACAGATACAATGGAGTCATCCTATTGAGGGACTTTTGAAAGTCTTTCATTGTATGCTGGAATTCCAGCGTCATCATCATGGAGCGCGCCTTCACGGCACTAAGGACGATAAGAGCCTGCACCTGGAAATAAAACTGGTTCCAACTGGAAAGCTTTTAATCCGTCATACTGCTAGATCTGAAGTTCTACCTGATGATTAATATGGTTGAAACTCTAAAAGGCACCAATCTCTGGCCTTTTTCATTGAATTGACGCTAATAAGTTAACCTTTCATGTCAAACCATTTGGAATTTGTTTTTAATTTTTCTTTTAGTTAATCTGTTGAATCAAATAAGTAATGTTATTCATAGAATCTTGTATTGCTAACACTCTCATATTCACAGAATCTTGTATTGCTAACACTCTCATATTCACAGAATCTTGTATTGCTAACACTCTCATATTCACAGAATCTTGTATTGCTAACACTCTCATATTCACAGAATCTTGTATTGCTAACACTCTCATATTCATAGAATCTTGTATTGCTAACACTCTCATATTCACAGAATCTTGTATTGCTAACACTCTCATATTCACAGAATCTTGTATTGCTAACACTCTCATATTCACAGAATCTTGTATTGCTAACACTCTCATATTCACAGAATCTTGTATTGCTAACACTCTCATATTCACAGAATCTTGTATTGCTAACACTCTCATATTCATAGAATCTTGTATTGCTAACACTCTCATATTCACAGAATCTTGTATTGCTAACACTCTCATATTCACAGAATCTTGTATTGCTAACACTCTCATATTCACAGAATCTTGTATTGCTAACACTCTCATATTCACAGAATCTTGTATTGCTAACACTCTCATATTCATAGAATCTTGTATTGCTAACACTCTCATATTCACAGAATCTTGTATTGCTAACACTCTCATATTCACAGAATCTTGTATTGCTAACATTCTCATATTTCGAAAAATTCCGATTATATCTCCTTCTTCTTGAATAATGGCCGTGAACTCCTATTTTTTTTAAGAAAGAAATAAACATTAAATACCATAGTAACAGTAGTTCCGGGCCGAGTTAATTTAGTATACTCAAAATACCAACCACGGACATGCCAACCGAGTGCGCCGATGTCGCCCATGTGAAAAGAACTATCAAGAGCCTATGAAGTGGATATCACATAACACTAGCGTATAATCCTTCATATATACGAGTTCACGGCCATTATTCAAGAAGAAGACGGTTTTTTTAGTATACTCAAAATATCAACTATGGACATGCCAACCGAGTGCGCCGATGTCGCTCATGCGAATAAAACTATCAAGAGCCTATGAAGTGGACATCATTTGACACTGGCCTATACTCCTTCATATATAGGAGTTCAAAACCATTATTCAAGAAGAAGAAATATCATAGATTTTGACCCATAGAAAACGATTTTTTATAATGCAAAGTAATCTGTTCATTTGTATCACTTGACACTGGCGTGTACTCCTCCAAATAAGAGTCCCCGGCCATTATTCAAGAAGAAGAGTCCTTTCATTTGACTGAAGGAAGGGGATCTTTATTATTTGTCATGTAATACTCAATGCGATAAATATTTTGTCTAAAATAAAATGTTATAAACTGTTTTTAAGTGTTGTAATATTAGTGACTAAATATTAATTCGTTTGTAATCTATGATTTAGTAAATAAATTTCTGGTCAGTTTGCACAATCAAAAATATTCCTCCCCTCTTACCTTCCCCACCTATTGAGCCATAATACATAGAGCTTTTATACTTAAAGCAGTGTCCATTTATATAACCAAAATAATATTTACTTGTAATAAAATATGTATAGTGTAATATATACAAATCGATGGTCGCCATTCAAACTGAAATGTGATTTTCATCTTATTATAAACATTCATTTTTAATTTGCGAAGAAGGATATTTATGTTTGTTTCTTAACCCTTGAGCGGGCGCATCTATTCTGTGAGATGAGGTGCCTTGTTTCTTTTGTGCCAATGGGCGAGGTTTACCGACAATGAGGCGAGGCTTATAGTAGCTTCCTGACTCCCTACTCCTCACACAAGGGTATCTTTGTTATTTCTCCAGTGCACCATTGGTCTTCGTGGCGAACGTTTTAATCTGCTGGATGAGTTGCGCCCGATTACGTAAGTGTTTTTGATTTCCCAAATTTCAATTTTTTTCTCAATATTTATTTTTATATAGCTGCAATAGTTCGTATATCTATGTTCTAGCCCCCGATTCAATGATATTGATCGTTATTTACTATATGAATACAAACATGCATACATGGTGTAAAAATTGTTATAAGAATGTTTTAAAGAAATGTATAAACGTTATATAATCAGGTTTGAGTGAAAAGTTCAGTTTGATTAGTTTTCCCTTAAGCGTAAGCAGAAATTTAATTTTTAACCTCACAGATGAGTTGCGCCCGAACGTGCTAGGATTTGTTTTGCGCCTGACGGAGGGTTAAAGGTCAAAAGGAAACTATTTAGAGAACAGGAGAAAAATATAAATGAGGTTCGCCATAATTCTGAAAAAGAAAAAAAAAGCAATCTCCATATTTAGGAAAAAGCATTTTTCTTCATGGATAATGGCTGTAAAAGGAAAAAAACATTAAACTTGCGATGTACTAAAAATTTAACAATATTCCTTATTGTTTTTTTTGTCTATGGCCAAAATCTGACAAAGGATTGTATATTAATTCTCAACTTATTGTAAATATTCATTTCGTTTTAATGTGTATAGTTTAGTTGTAAAATAATTTCACTCCATAGTATCTCACTAGATAACAGTAGTCCCGGGCCTAATTGCTTACTCAAAATATCAACTACGGACGCGGCAATTAAAAATGCCGATATCTCCCATATGAATAGAACTAATGAGATTCTATGAATTTGACATTATTTGACACTGGCGTATCTCTCTCCGTGGTTGCAGTCCTAAGACTGGTTTGCAGCAATTTCAACTCTTCTCCTCCATTCCCCCCTGTCCTGTGCGGCTCTTTTTAAATCTGTATATGTTGAGCAGCGCACGTCCACCAACAGGTCCTCCAGGTACTCTCGGCGTGGGCGTCCCCTAGAGTTTGTCCCCTCGGCCATACCCTCCATTATGGCATGCAAGAGGCCCTCTTGTCGTATTATATGACCGATCCATCTTGCACGCCTTTCGGACAGGATCCTGAGCAGGTGCCTTCCTCCTTCGATTCGTTGGAGAACCTCTTCATTTGTGATGCGGTCTCTCCAGGAAATTCCTAATAGTCTTCTATAGGCTGGACTGGCGTATACTTCTTCATATATAGAAGTTCTCAGCCATAATTCACGCAGAAAAAAGCATTTTGCTTCTATGGAATTTAACTATAAGATAATCAAACATGGATACTTGTCAAATTACTAAAATTAACTTGAAGATTTCGTTATTTGATAGTTGTACTTGTGATTAAATCGTAATATCGAATTAAAAATAAATACACTTTCTTGTGAGTTATATTAATCTGTCTCTCTTGCAAGATATCGCTATATATATATCAATCGCGTATTTTTTATTGCAAAGATATTATTGTGCGAGTTTTGGAAGTGAAACTTGTATCTATTTGGTAGGGCAAATTGACCTGAACGTCACGAAAAGAGAAACGCTTCCCCTTCTCCGACTCCAGAAGAGAAGAAAAAGAGAGAGAATCGTTTCTACTATCTCCGTCGCATACGCCATAGGCTACGCGCATGCGCAGCGCAGCGCGACGCTTCTCTTCGATCGGTTTTATATTATATATTACACAAACACAGCTTAATCGTTTCGTGAAATGGAGATAAAGACAAGCACAGACAGGGTGCGAGCCTTTAGAGAACGGAAGAAAGCGAATAAACCGCCAAGAAAAGTGCCAAAAAGTGCCGTGGAAAGAAGCAGAGAGTATCGAGCCAGGCAAAGGGCGTTAAAGGAACACGGTGGACAACATAACCTTACAACGACATCAAATACATTGGATGAATCGATAACGTCATTAAGTGAATACACAGTGAGTGGTTTATCATTTTTTTAAGGGAAACTTCTACCGTATAGGCGCGGTAAGGCAAATTGGCCTGAACGTCACGAAAAGTGAAACGCTTCCCTTTATATTTGACAGATATACGTCTTATCAATTAGGCTATAAATAATAAGTAATATTTATTTGATTATTTATTATTATTTTATTCATTTGTTTTTTTTTATTTATTATTAAATAATTAATAATTATAATACATAATAATTATAAATAAAAATAATTATAATACATAATAATTGTAAATAATTATAATACATAATGATTATAAATAAAAATAATTATAATACATAATAATTATAAATAATTATAATACATAATAATTATAAATAATTATAGTACATAAAAGTTATAAATAATTATAGTACATAAAAATTATAAATAATTATAAAACATAATTATAATACATAATAAATATAAATAATAATAATACATAATAATTATAAATAATTATAATACATAATAATTATAAATAATTATAATACATAATAATTATAAATAATTATAGTACATAAAAATTACAAATAATTATAAAACATAATTATAATACATAATAAATATAAATAATAATAATACATAATAATTATAAATAATTATAATACATAATAATTATAAATAATTATAATACATAATAATTATAAATGACTATGATACATAATAATTATAAATAATTATAATACATAATAATTATAAATGACTATGATACATAATAATTATAAATAAAAATAATTTAAAAAAATATTTATATTTTATATTTATTTATTATTAATTAAAGATTATTATTTTATATTATTGTATTTTATTTATTATTAATTAAATATTATTATATTATTGTATTATTATTATAATATATATTATTTATCAAATTACATATATTATTATTTATAATATATTTATTATATATATTATATATTAGTTATATATAATATTACAATATAATAATTATAAATATTAAAATAAATATAATGTTATAATAATAATTATAAATATTATAATATAACAATATTTATAATAATAATTGTAAATATTATAATATAACAATATTTATAATAATAAATAAATTAATCAAAAATAAATAATACATAAATTATATTAAGAAACCCTTATATCAAATGTATTATAATAAATCAACAAATTAAAAAAAAAAAAAAAAATTATATGAAAATAAAAAAAAATTAAAGAAAAAAAAACAATAATACAATATTTCCAAAAGAATAATACAAAATGAAAAAAAAACAAATAAATAATAATTTAAATAAAAAACGTACAGTAATTTTTTTTTTTATTATTAAATAATTAATAATGAATACATAATAATTATAAATAAAAATAATTATAATACATAATAATTGTAAATAATTATAAATTATAATACATAATAATTATAAATAAAAATAATTTTTTACATAATAATTATAAATAATTATAAATAAAATAATTATAATACATAATAATTATAAATAAAAATAATTTTTTACATAATAATTATAAATAATTATAATACATAATAATTATAGTACATAAAAATTATAAATAATTGTAGTACATAAAAATTATAAATAATTATAAAACATAATAATTATAAATAATTATAATACATAATAAATATAAATAATTATAATACATAATAATTATAATACATAATAATTATAATACATAATAATTATAAATAATTATAATACATAATAATTATAAATGATTATGATACATAATAATTATAAATAAAAATAATTTAAAAAAATATTTATATTTATTGATTATTAATTAAATATTATTATATTATATTATTGTATTATTATTATAATATATATTATTTACCAAATTACATATATTATTCCTCGTATTGCTGACCATATCCGTCCAGTATCCACATTTCGAATGCTTCCAGTCGGTTCATACTACCAACTTTGAGGGTTCATGATTCCACTCCATGCAATAACACTGACCAAACGTAACATTTGACTAACCGTTGTCAAAGTTTCAAGTTTAGATTATTATCGCAGAATACGCTTCTCATTTTATTAAAAACCGCATGTGATGATTCAAGTCTGCACTTGACTTAGGTTTCTGGGTCGAGGTCTTCCACTAGGATACTTCCGAGGTATTTAAATGTTTCCCCTCTCTCTATGTCAGCACCGTTTAATGTAAGACGTGCTCCTGCGTGATCCTGCCGGGCAAATACCATGAACTTAGTTTTACTCACGTCCATATTCAGCCCCAGCCTCACACCGGCTCCATTAATTCTATCTATGGCGCAGGGTTTGAAGGCCGTCAATACTGTCTGCCAGAACAGCCGTACCATCTACGTACCTGATGTTATTGACGCATACACCATTCACTTTGACCCCCAGATTCAAGTTATATAGCGCTTGCTTGAAAACTATATCAGAGTACAGATTGAATAACATAGGTGACAAAATACAACCTTGTCGGACTCCACGTTGAATTGGTATGCCTTTCGATTTGTTATTTTCTAATTTAATGACAGCTTCAGCTTTGAATCACGAATATGAATAAATTGAAGGGTACTATACGAAACAAAAAAAAAGTTTGTCACTTTGATGGAAATTTCACCGAACATGAACGATAATGACAATATTTCTAAACATATACTATGCGTATCCAGAAAGTAAGTGTACTGAGGCTCTCACGACCGGATGGATTTTATTTTCGACATGTTGGCTACACTTCCGTGTAGCCTGACCCTTCACCTCCGCAACGAGACCGGTTCGAGGTCAGTACGTTGAGAAGTGTCGACGCTACAACACGTTTCGTGAAAAATATAAATCCAATCCAAGTGCGAAATACGCGGCGTCATCCGTTATCTCGTTTGGAAGGGAAAACCTCCGGTTGAGGTTTATAATGAGGTGAGAACTGCATATGGTGATAAAGCTATGAATCGTCCGAGTGTGTACAAGTGGTGTCGCGAGTTTAAAAACGGTCGTACGTCTGTGCATGATGATCAGAGGAGCGGAAGACCTTCAATTGTGACTGACGAAATTGACGAAATTGTTTTGGGACTGTCAAGGCATAATTTTATTTGAATATATGCCTCAAGGGGAGACCATCAACTCTGCAAGATACTGTGAGACCCTAAAAAATTGCGGAGGGCGATTCAGAACAAGAGGAGAGGCAGGCTGACAAAGGGAGTCTGCCTGCTGCACGACAATGCAAGACCACACACGGCCAACGCCACGACGGAACTGCTCGTCTCGTTTAAATGGGATGTCCTGAACCATCCCGCGCATTCCCCTGACCTAGCACCTTCAGATTATTAGCTCTTTACCTCCCTGAAGCTGCACATGGGTGGAATAAGGTTTTCAACCGACGAGGAGGTAAAGGAGGAGGTGGAGAAGTGGACGGAGGAGTTGGCGGGAAACTACTTCGAGGAAGGCATCAAAAAGTTGATACCCCGCTTCACCACCTGCATTGAGAGGAATGGCGACTATGTCGAAAAATAGCTTACATATGTACTACGGTAACCACGTAATTTTTTTGTTTAAATAAAAAAAATTGTAACCTACAAAAATTCAGTACACTTACTTTCTGGACTTACCTAGTAGTTCGAGCAAGTATTGTTGGTAAAAAAACTCCGAATTTTAATGATTCACCACAATGAAAAACAGAAAATATAACTAGTTAATGTTTTCAGAACGTGATGGATTTCCAAGAACTCAAGAGGACTGCGGAAGTGACGGTGAAAGAAGATAAGGCAGAAGACGAGGGTACTGCAGCAGTGTTCACCAATTATGATATCAGTATACATGAGGCAGATATCAAACAGGAGTGTGGGCAAGATATCAGTGCAGATTCCAGACATCTTAGTATAAGCACCACATACCCAAGTAAGCTAATATACCATGCACCCATTAATATTATATCACCGTTCTATTTGGATGCCAATTATACAACACCGGTACAAAGACTGTAAAATAGATGAATTGCGGCCACTTCATCCTTGGAGATTCCGGTTTGTATCTTGCATTATCGGTGAAGAGATTCCACTTTGACAGATACAAGTTTGTCGAAATAAAAAGACAGTAGACATTCCAGTATATAAGAATATATTTTTTCCATTTTTCAGTCCTTATGTTCAGCCCATCACTTATCCTAAGCGCCTTGATTCGACCGTGTATGTCATCATAGCTTGCAAACGCCACGCATACCACACACTATCCGTTTGTAGGGGGTGTCCGTTCATCTATAGCAGGGGCTATTGCCACGCATAAGGAACATTCGATTACAATACGAGGGCTACTGCTTAAGGTTTGAAATATGGCAACACCAGTGTAGATACGTCAAATCTGAAATCATCATCATAAAGTTTGACGTTTTTAATGGTATAGATGCTCAGAAAGTTTTGTAATACGAGTGCTATTTGTGTTGTTTACAGTGACTTGAAAAATTAATCTCTGCCAAAAATGGAATTAAATTGTGAACATTTACGTGTGATGATTTTTTTATGATTTTCGACGTGGACTAACTCAACACCAGTGTGCCGATCAATTCGCTTCGACTTTTGTTGATGAAGCACCATCCCGGGCCACTGTGCTTCACTGATTTTCCGAATTCAATCGTGGTCGTAGTTCGCTCCAGGACTAATTTCGTGAAAGTCGTCCAAAATCAGTTGTTATGCCAGAAAACATTGATGCTGTGCGTGAACTGATATTGCAAGATCGTCATGTGACTTATCGTGAGATTGAGGCATGTTTGGGCATTAGTTCCATTCGCATACATTCAATATTGCATGAACATTTGGACGTCAATAAGATTTGATCGCGTTGGATACCGCATAATTTGACAATCGCTCAAAAAAAGGCTCGTGTCGATTGGTCCAAAGAAATGTTGAAAAAATTCCATCGCAGTGCTTCAAAAGACGTCTGAGATTGTGACAGGCGACGAATCATGGATCTATGCATATGAGCCAGAAACTAAACAGCAGTCGAAAGTTGTTCGCGCACGAAGCACTTCGAACCAAATGGTGGCTTGTTTCTTCGGTATAAATAATCATGTCGCAACAGTGCCTTTAGTGGAATATCGTACGGTCAATTCTGAATGGTACACCACCATTTGTTTGCCAGAAGTGTTTGGAGAAATGAGGAAAAACAACCGCCGAAGACGGATCATTCTCCACCGCGACAATGCGAGCTCTCACATATTGGCTTAAACAAGTGACTTTTTGAGCACTCAAAACATCGAATTGATGGGTCATCCGCCGTACAGCCCTGATTTGGCACAAAATGACTTATTTTTATTCCCGAACATCAAAAATAAATTGCGAGGTCACCGTTTTTCGACGCCTGAAGAAGCGGTTGACGCGTTCAAAACGCATGTTTTGAAGTTACCTCATTCGGAGTGGAAAAAATGCTTCGAAAATTGGTTCAATCGCATGCAGAAGTGTATTGATCTTCATGGAGAGTATTTTGAAGAACAATAAAGCCATTTTCGATGTAAATATTTGATTTTACTCGTCTGTCTCAAAACTTAAGTAGCAACCCTCGTATGTACATGTCATATATATAGTCACAAGCAATGGTAAAACACAGATGTATATTACAATACAGCAATGTACAATAAATCATTTATAGTTAAGGCATTAACATTGTGGAGGTTTAAAGGCATAGTAATTTGTTTTATCAAACACTGTAACGGTATAACCCTACCGGTTTCAAGGCTTCCACCTCAACATCAGGGGAGCACAAACAAGACTGGTTTGTGCTACCCTGATGATGGGGGGAAAACCTTTAAACCGGTAGAATTATACCGTTACATAAAGGGGCATAAACAGTATTTGATAAAACAAATTACAATATAAAATAATATCAAAAACAATTTTTCGAAATAAATTTCCTAATTTCTGTGACACATACGTCCGTTAACACTAATCAAGATATGTTGGATACATCAGAGAGTCCAAAATATTTGCATCGTATTTATATTCAAAATGGTTTAAAGTAGTGGTCTGCAGTAGGGTTTGATCAATTAAATCTATGGTGTAAAGAGTTGATGAAAATTGTCTGGTCTCATCTGAATTATTATAAAATGTATTATTTGATATTAATATGTGAATGTTTACAGATGATAGGGAGAGGATGGATTGTCAGCAACACGAGGGAACTGCAGAAGTGACGGTAAAGGTAGAAAAGGGAGAAGATGAGGATACTGTAGCAGTGTTCCCCGAGTGTGATATCAAACAGGAATATACAAAAGATACCAGCGCAGATTCTAGTAGATATATTGGTGCTAATCCCTCAGACTCAAGTATGCTCATTTATTTATTTAACACTTTTATTGCAAATACAATATCTTCCAACCAACCAGACAAAAGTAAATTAAGCAAGTTAACATACATGGTCGAATACTAACTTGAGATAAGCTAGGTTCACACGCACCCGTGCGTTCATACTTGCTTACAGTTTAAAATGACCTCTAAGGCCTAATTGGTAAAACGCAAGTCTTCTTATCCGGTGGTTGCTGTTTCGATTCCCGTTGACACCGAGTTTTAAAAAAAAAAAATCAGTATTGTTTTCACTTAAGGCCTCGTAAAAAAAATTTCGGTTGATTAGAAGAGATTGCCACATGTTAATAATCTCACGAGGTTGTGATGTATCCAGAAAAAGTGTTGTATATCATTCGCTAGGGCGCTTCTATATCTCCCAGACTTGATTTGTTTAGTATTAGTGGGTTCAAGTCTCAAGTTAGAGTGCCGTTGAGGAAAGTTCACTCTCTAAATGGTGCTTTTCAATGTGGACGTAGGGAAACACTGCCAACTTACTAGCATTTGTCAATTGGTGTAATGTAAACTATAGATTTTATAGCAGTTTAGTGACTTGATTTGCCATTTTTAAAACGTTGACAAAACGTGAAATTATTAAATTAAAATTTGGGCTACAGAGAACCATGGTTTATCCAACTCGTTAATAATTAAGCTCAAGATAATCAGTGCTCTACTATATGTCTAATATTTAAAGACATTTTTTCTTATTACGTACTGTACTTCTGTTATTTTTCATGTATGAAGATCGCACGAATTTAAAAAGTCCTGTCATATTAAGACAGCTTTAACCTCTCCATGAGTACCGCCCCAACCGTGGGGCCATGACATACTGAATCAGATAGCGTATGGCTCCACGGTTGGGGCGCAGTGATTATTTCTCGAATATTCCCAGATTATGACAAGATTTGGACTACCAATGACATCTATTGATTATACCACACAATTAAATAATTTATCCGCTAGTTACATGTTTTACCAACTGAACAAACGATGTTTTAAAATTTTCATTAATATCTTACTACTCGAGAGGTTAAGTGTGTTGTGATGGCCTTATTAACAAACCAGACATTTTGGTCATGGGATAAAAGAAAACTAAATTACGTTTCTTTAGATTCCATTCTGTTTAATATCTTCTTTTTTTTTTTTTTTGATTATTCGAATAGATTTAATCTTGTGTGTTTTTTTCAGATATCCAGATCCATTCGTCTTATAAAACATTTAATGAAGAAATTGCCGTCGTCATGAATCCACAGCAGCAATCCTATGACTTGAAATTCAATTTGGATTCTGTAAAAAGAGAAATTGTTGTTGAATATGACACAGTGCCAGTTTATTCTGATTTTGCTAATGATGCCGAAAAAGTTGATATCAAAATGGAACATGCTCGAGTGATTGGCACAGATACTGTAGATGTATGTGGCAGTCGTCCAATTTCAAGTGAGTGCGAATGTCTTATTCTGAATTGAGTTTATGTACCAAATTGCTATGGCAACGCATAAGTAACATTTGATAACAATATTTACAGGTCACATATGTATATATTCACAAGCAATGGTAAAACACAGATGATACATTACAATACAACAATATACAATAAATAATTTATAGTTAAGGCATTAACATTGTGGAGGTTTAAAGGCATAGTAATTTGTTTTATCAAACACTGTAACGGTATAATCCTACCGGTTTCAAGGCTTTCACCTCAACATCACGGGAGCACAAATAAGACTCGTTTGTGCCCATCTGATGATGTGGGGAAAACTTTTAAACCGGTAGGATTATACCGTTACATAAAGTGGCATAAACAGTATTTGATAAAACAAATTATAATATAAAATAATATCAAAAATAATTTTACGAAATAAATTTCCTAATTTCTGTGACACATACGTCCGTTAACACTAATCAAGATATGTTGGATACATCGGAGAGTCCAAAATATTTGCATCTTATTTATATTTAAAATGGTTTGAATTAGTGGTCTGCAGTAGCATTTGATCAATTAAATCTATGGTGTTAGTTTTGAGATATGGCAACACCAGTGTTGATACGTAAAATCTGACATCAGCATCGTAAAGTTTGACGTTTTTAATGGTATGCGTGCTCAGAAAGTTTTGTCATACGAGTGCTATTTGTGTTGTTTACAGTGACTTGAAAAAACATCCGTTTTGAATGCGTCAACCGCTTCTTCAGGCGTCTAAAAACTTTCACCTCGCAATTTATTTTTGATGTTCGGGAATAAAAATATATCATTGGGTGCCAAATCAGGGCTGTACGGTGGATGACCCATCAATTCGATGTTTTGAGTGCTCAAAAAGTCACGTGTTTTAGCTGATTTGTGAGAGCTCGCATTGTCGTGGTGGAGAATGATCCGTCTTCGGCGGTTGGTTTTCCCCATTTCTCTGAAACCTTTGTGGCAAACAAATAGTGGTATACTATTCAGAATTGACCGTACGACGTTCCACTAAAGGCACTGTTGTGACATGACCATTTATACCGAAGAAACAAGCCACCATTTGCTTCGAAGTGCTTCGTTGGTTGGATGTGACTCATCTTGAAAGACCCATACAGTCGACTGCTGTTTAGTTTCTGGCTCATATGCATAGATCCATGATTCGTCGCTTGTCACGATTTTATAGACGTCTTTTCAAGTACCGCGATCGAATATTTTCAACATTTCTTTTGACCAATCGACACGAACTTTTTTTTAGCGATTATCAAATTAGGGGGTATCCAAAGCGAACAAATCTTTTTGATGGGCAAATATTCATGCAATATTGAATGTATGCGGGTGGAACTAATGCCCAAACATGCCTCAATCTCACGATAACTCACATGATGATCTTGCAATATCAGTTCACGCACAGCATCGATGTTTTTTGACACAACAACTGATTTTGGACGACCTTCACGAAATTCGTCCTGGAGCGAACTACGACCACAATTAAATTCGATAAACCAGCGAAACACAGTGACACAGCCCGGGATGGTGCTTCATCACCAAAAGTTGTAGCGAGTTGATCGGCACACTGTTGTTGAGTTAGTCCATGTCGAAAATCATAAAAATATCATCCCACAAAAGTGTTCACGATTTAATTCCATTTTTGGTCGAGATGAGTTTTTCAAGTTACTGTAAACAACATAAATATCACTCGTATGGCAAAACTTTCTGAGCATGTATAATATTCAAAACGTCAAACTTTACGATGCTGATGTCAGATTTGACGTATCTACACTGGGATATCTCAAAACTTAAGTAGCAACCCTCGTATATGCATGTTTACAGATGAAACGGAGAGGATGGATTGTCAGCAACACGAGGGAACTGCAGAAGTGACGGTAAAGGTAGAAAAGGGAGAAGATGAGGATACTGTAGCAGTGTTCCCCGAGTGTGATATCAAACAGGAATATACAAAAGATACCAGCGCAGATTCTAGTAGATATATTGGTGCTAATCCCTCACACTCAAGTATGCTTATTTATTTATTTAACACTTTTATTGCAAATACAATATCTTCCAACCAACCAGACAAAAGTAAATTAAGCAAGTTAACATACATGGTCGAATACTAACTTGAGATAAGTTAGGTTCACACGCACCCGTGCGTTCATACTCGCTTACAGTTTCAGATGACCTCTAAGGTCTAATTGGTAAAACGCAAGTCTTCTTATCCGGTGGTTGCTGTTTCGATTCTCGTTGACACCATGTTTTAAAAAAAAATGTTTTCAATATTGTTTTCACTTAAGGCTTAAAAAACATTTTTCCGGTTGATTAGAAGGGATTGCCACATGGTAATAATCTCACGAGGTTGTGATGTATCCAGAAAAAGTGTTGTATATCATTCGCTAGGGCGCTTCTATAGCTCCCAGACTTGATTTGTTTAGTATTAGTGGGTTCAAGTCTCAAGTTAGAGTGCCGTTGAGGAAAGTTCACTCTCTAAATGGTGCTTTTTAAAATTGTTACGCAAAATATCGTTGATAACCCTGATATAGAGGCTCGGCTGATATGTGGTACTCATAAATATTGTCATATTGACCCCCTTCCAAAAAGTCAACACTGCCTTAACACTATAATGGGCGATGATACAAAATGTGTCCTATGTTATGTCCTTGCCAATCATTACTAGCTGATGGTACCACATGCTTCCACCAATGGTTACTGTCCACTGATACAATCCTTGTACTACGTATTCCTCAACCATTATTGGCCGAATATTTAACCCATATGTCATATTATTTTTGACCAGGTTTCCCCAACTTTTTTCAATAAAAGGCCACTTTCAATTTATGTATATGGCGAAACGGTTTGTTAAAAAAAAGAGGAGTTTATAAAAAAATTACCTGGCCTCTGGCAATATTTACCTGTGGAATCATGCGGCCTGTATGGTGTTTACTGTTACGAACAGATTGATTGCAAACTTTGTATTCAAGTCCCTTAATGGAATGTCTGTGCTGTGTTGGCCTTTTTAACAACTCAGACATTTTGGTCATGGGATAAAAGAAAACTAAATTACGTTTCTTTAGATTCCATTCTGTTTAATATCTTCTTTTTTTTTGTTTTTTTTTTTATTATTCGAATAGATTTAATCTTGTGTGTTCTTTTCAGATATCCAGATCCATTCGTCTTATAAAACATTCAATGAAGAAATTGCCGTCGTCATGAATCCACAGCAGCAATCCTATGACTTGAAATTCAATTTGGATTCTGTAAAAAGAGAAATTGTTGTTGAATATGACACAGTGCCAGTTAATTCTGATTTTGTTGCTAATGATGCCGAAAAATTTGATATTAAAATGGAACGTGCTCGAGTGAGTGGCACAGATACTGTAGATGTATGTGGCAGTCGTCCAATTTCAAGTGAGTGCGAATGTCTTATTCTGAATTGAGTTTATGTACCAAATTGTTAAAATATACATATGTAACACATCGTTATCCGGGCTCTGTTTTGTCGAAAACAACCATTTGTCGGTGGTATGCTGATTTCAAATGCGGTCGTACAGACACAAATGATGCTGAACGCTCTGGTTGTCCAAATGAGGCTGTTACACCAGAAAACTTCAAAATCGAAAAAAAAAAATCAAAATCGTAATGAAAAACCGCAAAGTAAAGTTGCGTGAGATAGCTGACATCCTGAAGATATCATTTGGTAGTGTTTACACTATTTTGCATGAACATTTGGTCATGAATAAGTTTTTTTTTTAAATGAGTGCCGCGTTCGCTCACAATGGAACAGAAACGACAACGCATCGATGATTCAGAGCTCTGTTTGGCACTGTTTACATGAAATAAATAGGAGTTTTTGCATCGGTATGTGATAATGGATGAAACTTGGATCCACCACTATACTCCGGAATCAAATCGGCAGTTAGCTGAGTGGAGAGCAGCCGGCGAAAGTCGTCTGAAGTGACCAAAAACTCAACAGGCGGCCGGGAAGGTTGTGGCCTCCGTTTTTTGGGATGTGCATGGTATAATATTCATCGATCACCTTGAAAAGAGAAAACCATCGATAGTGAATATTGCATAGCGTTATTGGAGTGTTTTAAGGCAGAAATTGCAAAGAAAAACTGCCTCATATGAAGAAGAAAAAAGTTCTCTTTCATCAGGACAATGCACCGTGTCACAAGTCGATGGTAACGATGGCCAACTTTCATGAGTTGAACTTCGAATTGCTTCCGCACCCACCGATTCTTCTCCAGATTTGGCCTTCAGCGACTATTGGCTGTTCGCAGACCTCAAAAAGTTGCTCCAGGGAAAGAGATTTGGCTCCAATGAAGATGTGATTGCCGAAACTAACGCCTATTTTGAAACCAAAGATAAATCGTTCTGCACGGCTGGCATAGAAAAATTAGGAAAGCGTTGAATTTAATGTATTGCTCTTGAAGGAGACTATGTTGATGAATAAAGAAGAATTTTGGCAAACAAGTGTTGTTTTAGTAGTTAGTCCCTGACCTTATTTATCGATGTGTTACATATCATCTTCACATTATGCCTTTAACGAGTCCTCCAATATGCAAGAGCAGAACTATCACCGCCAAAGTGCGCCTAGTTAAGTCTTGTCTTGGCAATATTCATGTATGGCGTGGAGAGTTGGACTCGAAGAGCAAGCGACGGATGTAGAAAATTAACACCCCCGTTCTCGAAGAACTGAGAATTACCGACAGATTGTCAACAATATGCGTTCGACGAGTCCTCCGATTCTATGGGCACATTGCTCGTGGCCAAGGAGACAGTTTGGAAAGGCTTGTGGTCACCGAAAGCGTGGAAGGACGACACAATAGAGGAAGAGTCCCGATGAATTGGACTGACAATGTGAAAGACTCAATAGTAGGACTACCCTTAACAACTGCCTTTTGAATCGCGGAGGGCAGAGATGGAAGGAGAGAAGTCGTCAGAGGCTATCATGGGAGTTACAATGCTAACTTCTAATATGCCTCCGACGATTTCTCATTATACATTCCCTTCTTTTAAAATATCATACACTTAATCAAACCATGCTTTCCTTTGTATACTTGTTTTGTTTACCCTTTCTTCATTCCTTCGTCCCACGTGCCCAAACCATCTTAAAATACTCTTCATGATCTTGCTCAATACATCAAGCTTAAGTTCACACTCATCCTTAATTACTTCATTCTAATTCTATTATACATTGTCACCCCACATATTCATTTAACTCTTACAGGCTTAGTGGTCCACGTTATGTACCACCTTTTTTTATGCAGTACTGCACAGTGGTATACGCAATGTACCACTTATTAAACCTCTCTATTGCTGCACGAACGCTCAGATTATGTACCACTTCGTATAATATAATACTTATGACTCATGTCCGCACAGCTGCAGGTCTGGTCCTGTTCAAATTCATTTAGCTTCTAATATTACTGACAGTTAGTTGTTCTCGGTGTGCCGATTTGTGCGTAGAAAAGAAAACGTTATATATTTGTATTAAATTTTAATAAAAATTAGTTGTGTTGTGATAAAATTGACTTCAGTAATTGTGGTAAATTTATATTTAGGTTAAAAATTAATTTTACTTGGATTTATTTCGGCATTATTTAGTGGTACATTAGAAGTACCAGTGAAAATATGGACTAGTGGTAAATAAGTTGTACCACCTCACCGGGGGAGTTCCTTGACCTACCGAGGAAGTGGAAATATGTTAATTTAGCATTTGTATGTATCATTTTTCAAACACGTTAAAAAAAAATAATGAGAAACTTGACATTTTATTTTTTGTGCAGCCTGAGTAAAAATAAATGAAGTCTACCTGTGCCTGTGCCTGTAAGGGTTAAGTGCACACATTTCTATAGTATTTATTAGGTGCTTCAGTCTTATTCCACATCCACGTTTCACTCCAATACATCAAAGTTGGTACTAAAATACTATTGTAGACTATCATCTTGACAGATTCCGATACTGTCCAGATTGAGTATTCTCAGATCTTTCTCTTCGCATCTCTCACACAATTCACTTTTCAGTCTTTGTAATTCATATTTATTCCCCGCTAACACTACCTTGTCATCAGCATACGGGAATCTGCAGAGATTCCCATTGGATAATGTATCTCGTAACACACTGTTCAATATCCCTCGTAACTCTCCCATCATCTGAGAAAATACTAGCTTAATAGCAATAAAATTGTGGGAGCTGTAGTAGAAAGTGTATGTATGTAGAATAGGCAAAAAATGTGTGTCGTGGTAGGAAATTTTGGTTCTGTCTTCTTTCTGTCTACCCTGATAGGGAAATGAGAAGAAAATGAGGCAATTGGGATGGAAATGAGGAAATTTTGAGAATAGCTTTATTTGAGAAAAATTCTACTAGCCCCTAGCTGTATTACTTAATATTTTTTTCAATGTATTTCTAAATTATTTTTTTTTTAATTATCATACATATGTTTTAGGTTCAAGTGACATGAATGAATATTTAAAATCAGAAAACTGCAGCGGAGACAAGTTTCATGGGAATACAAATTTTATGAAAACATTTATAAGAAAAAGTAGTATAAAATCCCGTGAGAAGATTCAAAGCGGTAAAAAGCCTTACAGCTGTGAACAGTGTGGTAAACAATTGTCAGATAAACGTTCTTCAAAACGCCATTTAAGGATCCATAGTGGAGAAAAGCCGTACAGTTGTGTAAATTGTGGGAAGACATTCTCAAACAAAAGTACTTTTATATGTCATTCAAGGGTTCATAGTGGAGAAAAGCCCTACAGCTGCGAAAATTGTGCAAAGAACTTCTCAACGAAAAGTAATTTAATATCTCACGAAACAATTCATAGTGGAGAGAAGCCCTACGGCTGTGAACAATGTGATAAAACATTCTCAAAAAAAAGTGTTTTAAAATCTCATGAGAGAATTCATAGTGGAGAGAAGCCCTACAGCTGTGAAAGTTGTGAGAAGAGATTCTCACGCAAAAGTCATCTTATACGACATGCGAGACTTCATAGTGGAAAGAAGCCCTACAGCTGTGGACAATGTGATAAGACATTCTCAGAAAAAAGTGATTTAAACTCTCATAAAAGGATTCATAGTGGAGAGAAGCCCTATAGCTGTGAAAATTGTGAAAAGACATTCTCAAAAAAAATAAATTTAATATTTCACGAAAGGATGCATAGTGGAGAGAAGCCCTACAGATGTGAACATTGTCTGAAAACATTCTCGAGAGAAAAATATTTAAAATCTCACGAAAAGATTCATACTGAAGATAAACCCTACAGCTGTGGGCAATGTCATAAGACATTCTCGCATAAAAATTATTTGAAATCTCACGAAACGACACATGATGGAAAGAAGCCCTACAGTTGT